>OZ023265.1:11460794-11478294 GCA_964006375.1 Tillus elongatus
ATATATATATATATATATATATATATATATATATATATATATATATATATATATTGTTACAAAGCACTTCAATAGACGTAGGTGCGGTGTTGCCACATCTCCAGAATTTCCCCAACATCTGGGAATTTTTGCACAATCTGGCAACACCGCCTCCCCACCCCCCTGGGGGTGCCTGGGGTGACCCCCCTCAGGCGAAGTCTCAACCCTCTAGGACCAGAAATAACGAAGTTACCAACTTGTGCCCCGTCGGAACGGATAACTGAGGTCTGCACATTCCGAACACCCTGTATATACACCCTGTATACGCAGAGAACCCTTACACCCTGTATACGCAGAGAGATCTTATAGTTCGAGAAACACCTCTTGTGTAACATAGGAGTGGTGACCACATTTGGATCATCCTGTATACACATCCCCCTGTATACACACGGGATCGATCTGTATTCACAGAACCTTCTAGTAAAAGAAGGTCCTGGAACGTTCTGGAATGGAACTCTCTAGAAAGGAGGGGAAGGTACGGCGAGTATATAAAAGCGAGAGCAAGCCAGCCCGAGTTAGTTCAGTTCAGTAAGAGAATGTGGTAGTGACTTGAAGAAGCAGTGTAAAGTGTTAAGAGAGTAGTGACTGTAGTACCAGATTAGTGACTTTTGTTGAGAGTAGTAATTGTAAGGCCAGTAAACGAAGTGTTTTGTGAGAGAGACATTCTAGAAATTTTATTGTATCCATATTTAGAGTGTAAATAAAGTTGTTTTGTTAAAATTAAAAGTCTCACTTATCCAGAACCCGGAGAAAACGTAACAATTTGGTGTCAGAAGTGTGGGATAAGTGAGTGAAGAAGTGAACAATTAATCTAGTTGTAAATGGTAAACACCAGATCGACTGACTACGACAAGATGGCTGAAATCAAAGAGTTGATGGACTTACTGAAAAGACAACGCGAAGAAGACGAGAGAAGACGACAAGAAGATAAAGAAGACCTCAAGAAGCAACGCGAAGAAGACGAGAGAAGACGACAAGAGGAGGAACAGAGGCGTCTTGAAGATAAAGAAGAACTCAAGAAGCAACGCGAAGAAGACAAAGAAGACCTCCGAAGTATGTTCCACAATATGAGAGTTGATGTAAAAGAAGAAATTGAACAGATCAACGAACAAATAGAAAATGTGGACAAGAAAATAGAAAATGTGGACAAGAAAGTAGAAAATGTGGACAAGAAAGTAGAAGATGTGGAAAATACAATAGGAGTGGTAAACAGGAAAGTAGAAAATGCAACAGAGGATTGGAACAAACGATGGGAAGAAGTTGAAGGGTTGAAAGAACAAATGAAGATGATGATGAAAGGCACAGAAGTCAGACATAGAGAACTGACAGAACAGGTGATGGGCCAGACTGATAGAACTCAACCAAGAGGAGTTACTGGAATGTCCCCAGTTCAAAATCGTCCGGAAGAAAATATGCCAATCGTGCAGCAGCCTCATGGAACCTTGAAGCCGCCGACTTTTGACGGAGAAACATCGTGGCCCATGTACAGGAGGCAGTTTGAAGCGGCAGCTCTCAGCAATGGGTGGAGCGAACAACAGGCAGCAACTGCTCTAATTCTCTCGCTTCGAGGTAAAGCCTTAGAAATCCTCCAGAACATCCCGGAGTCGAAACAGCAAAACTACTTAACAGTGATACAGGCCCTAGATTTGAGATATGGTAACAAGTACATGAGCCAGGTCTACCAGACACAACTAAAGTCAAGGGTCCAAAAGCCAAATGAGACGCTGCAAGAATTTAGTGCCGAAGTGGAGAAAATTGTGCGACTGGCATATCCCCAAGCCCCAGAAGAATTTGTCAACCAGATCACCGTCCAGACCTTCATCGATGGGGTACTTGACAATGAAATGCAACAAGCTTTAAGGCTCGGAAGGTTCAAAACACTTACGGACTGTGTAATTTATGGCTTGGAATTTGAAGCAGCGAAGAATGCATCTCAACCTCGCCGCAACAGGCTGCGCGAAGTGAAGGAGATAGAGGACCATGCAGACACGACAGAGGACCTAAGGCGAGAAATCAAGTTGATAAAAGAAGCCATAAGCAAGCTCACTGTACCGGTTGGGACACGTAGGACGAAAGCAGATTGGTCAGACATAGAATGCTACAAGTGTGGTAGGAAAGGGCACATAAGTAGGCAGTGCACACAAACCCAACAGGTGACTCGCAGAAGACAAGAATATACCAACAGTGAGCGGCGTCAGGGAAACGACCTGACGCCAGTGTAAGGGGGCGGCAGCTGGCGTGCGAGTCCCAAGGCCCCAAAGTCAAGGTCTCCACTATCCGACGCTACCACGAGAGCCTCGTTATACCTGGCAGCATAGACGGAAGACAATGCAGTTTCACCATCGATACTGGTGCCACTAGATCCGTTGTACGTCCAGACATGTTGCCAAACAGGTCGGCACTCACGACCAACAAACAGCCTGTGTTGGAGACGGCAAAAGGAGATAGGATACCCGTGCATGGAGAGGCCACTGTTTACATTAGGCTGGGCAGTACTGAGCTACAGGTAAGGGCTGTTAGGGCTGTTGTCGCAGAAATCGTCGACGAATTTATTCTGGGCCTGGATTTAATGGAAGAGTTCGATGTCCTTTCAGTAGACTTCCAGAATAAGATCTTGAAAATCGGTAACGAAGAGTTGTATTTATCTCCAACAGCAGGCGAAGCTAATCTCAGGGTGAGACTCATTGTCGACGAGGATACACGGATTCCTGGTAACAGTGAGAAGATTGTCAGAGCCAGGCTAGAGAAGAAACTTGATGGTATGCCTGCTCTCATAGCGGAGCCCCTAAAAGATAGACATGATGGTGCCCTCGTCGCACGATGCTTAGTAGACCCGAAGAGGACAATACCCATAAGAGTGGCTAACGTGCAAACTAACAGGGTCACATTGAAGAAAGGTGAGGTTATCGCCACTTGCGAGCCCATTGACCGAGTGACGTTGTCAAGAAAGGTGACACCCACGGCATTAGACAGAAGACTGCCAGTAGAAATGGTAGAGCGGTTCAAGAATTCTTGGGGCCAATTGAACGACATGGAGATGGAAATGGCCCTGAAGTTCGTATTGGAGGAGGCCGATATTTTCGCTCAAGATAAAATCACAGGTCGTACGAGTCTAGTGCAACACAGAATTAATACTGGCGACGCAAGACCAATTAGACAGCCGCCGAGAAGACTGCCTTTTGCCAAGCAATCAGAAATCAAGGCGATGGTTAACGAAATGCTGGAAGATGGTGTGATTGAGGAGTCTAATAGTCCTTGGTCGTCCCCAGTAGTTTTGGTCACCAAGAAAGACGGCACTATGAGATTTTGCGTGGACTATAGGAAGCTGAATGATGTCACCAAGAAAGACAGTTATCCCCTGCCCCGGATCGACGACACTTTGAACACTTTGGCCGGATCAAAGTGGTTCTCTACATTAGACCTGAAAAGTGGCTACTGGCAAGTAGAACTCCATAAAGACGATAAGGAGAAGACTGCTTTTTCAACCGGGAATGGGTTGTACCAATTCAAGGTCATGCCATTCGGCTTATGTAATGCTCCTGCCACCTTCGAGCGACTAATGGAGTTAGTGCTGAGAGGACTTACATGGGAAACATGCCTGGTGTATCTCGACGATGTCATGGTGATTGGAAGGACTTTCGATGAACACCTGTCGAATCTGAAGCAGGTTTTCTCCAGGCTGAGAGGTGCCAATCTGCAACTCAATCCCAAGAAATGCGTCCTCTTCCAGAAGAAAGTGAGTTTCCTCGGACATGTCGTTTCTGAGAAAGGGATAGAAACTGATCCAGAGAAAATAAAGGCAGTAAGAGACTGGCCTGTGCCGAAGAACAAACATGAGGTCAGAAGTTTTCTGGGACTTTGCAGCTACTACCGACGCTTTGTAAAGTACTTCAGCAGCATTGCGAAACCTCTGCATAGCCTGACTGAAAATAAGGCCGAGTTCATCTGGTCACCAGATTGCCAAGAGTCTTTTAGAGAGCTCAAGCATCGTCTTCTCACTGCTCCTGTGCTGGCTTATCCTCAGGACGAAGGACTGTTTATACTGGACACCGATGCTTCCCAGTATGGCATTGGGGCAGTACTCTCACAGCTCCAAGCCGGAGAAGAAGTTGTGATAGGCTACTTCAGCAAAACGTTCGGAAAAGCAGAAAGAAATTACTGTGTAACCCGGAAAGAACTGCTGGCAGTTGTAAGATCCATCGAACATTTCCACAGCTTCCTATACGGAAGAACATTCCGCGTGAGGTCAGATCACTCTGCTCTGCAATGGCTTCTGAACTTTAGAAATCCCGAAGGACAGATAGCACGATGGATAGAGAAACTGCAGAGCTACGACTTCCGGATTGAACATCGAAGAGGAAGAAGTCACGCCAATGCAGACAGCCTGTCAAGAAGACCATGTTCAGTGCATGAATGTAAATTTTGCGAGCGACAAGAGAACAAAGAGATCGACAAAGTAACTCATCAGATCAAACAACTGGTGGCAGGACAGGAGAATAACACCGATCTAGACGTAAATCTTGAATACATCAGAGACGCACAGAAGACAGATCCAGACTTGAAAAATATTAGAGAATGGCTACAAAAGGGGAAAAGACCTGAGTGGCACGATGTGTCCCGGTTTGGGGCGGAGGTTAAAGGCTACTGGCTACAATGGGACTCCTTGTGTCTAAAGAATGACTTGATCACTCGAAAATGGGAAACTGCCGATGGTAGAGACTGTATATACCAGACCGTTGTGCCAAGTGAGTGCATAGACAGTGTTCTTCAAGAGTTACACAATAGTAGAAGTGGAGGCCACTTTGGGGTCAACAGGACTCTTGCCAGAGTGAGAGACCGCTTCTATTGGATAAACTGCCGAAGAAGCGTGGAAGAATGGTGCAAAAGGTGTGACCAATGTGCTTCAAAGAAAGGACCAAAGACCCGATCCAGAGGAAAAATGATGCAGTACATCTCAGGTACACCGTGGGAGAGAGTTGCCGTAGACATCGCAGGACCTTTTCCCATCACAGAGTCTGGGAACAGATACATAATGGTGGCGATGGACTACTTCTCGAAATGGCCTGAAGTTGCGCCGATCCCCAACCAAGAGGCAACGACCGTAGCAGAAGCCCTGATGGAAAATGTCATATCACGGCATGGCGTACCCTTGGAGATTCACACCGACCAGGGCCGGAATTTCGAGTCAGAGGTCTGGAAAAGCCTAATGGACTTGCTAGGCATAAAGAAAACGAGAACAACGCCACTCCACCCTCAATCAGACGGCATGGTAGAACGGCATAACAGGACCATCAATCAGTATCTTGCTATGTTTGTCGACGAGAATCAGAGAACCTGGGACAAGCTGATACCTCTGTTCCTCTTAGCTTACAGAAGCTCTCAGCATGAATCTACCGGCTACACTCCATCCATGATGTTGACCGGCAGAGAGATGCGGTTACCAATCGACATGACGAGACCACCACCGAACGAGGACATAGCGGACCTAGCTACGTTACCTGAGTATGTCGCCGACCTAGAAGGAAAACTGCGCACTATACACAGATGTGTCAGAGATAGGCTCCTCTTAAGCAGTGACCGGATGAAGATGCGCTTGGATCGCAGAGCAACACCCCATACATTCAAGGAAGGTGATGCAGTGTGGCTGTACCAACCAACAAGGAGAAAGGGCCTCAGTCCCAAACTTCAGAAACCATGGGAAGGGCCATACTTGGTGACTAAGAAAATTAACGACCTAGTCTACCGAATCCAGCTGTCTCCAAGAACTAAACCCAAAGTTGTTCACATAGAGAGGTTGAGTCCCTATCGGGGCAACGAACCCCCAAGTTGGCGGCCGGTAAATACTGTTCGGGACGAACAGTCTTAAGGAGGGGGGCAGTGTTACAAAGCACTTCAATAGACGTAGGTGCGGTGTTGCCACATCTCCAGAATTTCCCCAACATCTGGGAATTTTTGCACAATCTGGCAACACCGCCTCCCCACCCCCCTGGGGGTGCCTGGGGTGACCCCCCTCAGGCGAAGTCTCAACCCTCTAGGACCAGAAATAACGAAGTTACCAACTTGTGCCCCGTCGGAACGGATAACTGAGGTCTGCACATTCCGAACACCCTGTATATACACCCTGTATACGCAGAGAACCCTTACACCCTGTATACGCAGAGAGATCTTATAGTTCGAGAAACACCTCTTGTGTAACATAGGAGTGGTGACCACATTTGGATCATCCTGTATACACATCCCCCTGTATACACACGGGATCGATCTGTATTCACAGAACCTTCTAGTAAAAGAAGGTCCTGGAACGTTCTGGAATGGAACTCTCTAGAAAGGAGGGGAAGGTACGGCGAGTATATAAAAGCGAGAGCAAGCCAGCCCGAGTTAGTTCAGTTCAGTAAGAGAATGTGGTAGTGACTTGAAGAAGCAGTGTAAAGTGTTAAGAGAGTAGTGACTGTAGTACCAGATTAGTGACTTTTGTTGAGAGTAGTAATTGTAAGGCCAGTAAACGAAGTGTTTTGTGAGAGAGACATTCTAGAAATTTTATTGTATCCATATTTAGAGTGTAAATAAAGTTGTTTTGTTAAAATTAAAAGTCTCACTTATCCAGAACCCGGAGAAAACGTAACAATATATATATATATATATATATATATATATATATATATATATATATATATATATATATATATATATATATATATATATATATATATATATATATATATATATGTATATATATATATATATATATATATATATATATATATATATATATATATATATATATATATAATATATATATATATATATATATATATATATATATATATATATATATATATATATATATATATATATATATCTGTGTGTGTGTGTGTGTGTGTGTGTGTGTGTGTGTGTGTGTGTGTGTGTGTGTTCAGAAAGATTTCTGCGATCTTTAATGTGAGACATACTTGGTTCTCGGGTTGAACCGCGTCCAGAATTTATGAAAACTCGACGTTTCGGCTCCTGTTTTGGAGCCATTTTCAAGAGGTAAAGGAAATATGTAAGGACACTCTAAGGCCCCAATCTGCCTACTCCTCAGAGTGGTGGACAAAGGTGGGTAAACGAAGTATGTAAGGACACTCTAAGGCCTCAATCTCCCTACTCCTTAAAGTGGTGGACAAAGGTGGGTAAAGGAAATATGTAAGGACAGTCTAAGGCCTCAATCTGCCTACTCCTTAGAGCGGTGGAGAAAGGTGGGTTGGGTTGTTGTAGCTCGATTACGGAGCCTCAATCTGCCTACTCCCCAAATCTCGCCGGAGATCGTCTGTGAGGTCTCAGTGTGTTCAACCCCAGATCTCTCTGAGGGTCTCTAGAGTGTCTTTACATATTTCCTTTACCCACCTTTGTCCACCACTCTAAGGAGTAGGCAGATTGAGGCCTTAGAGTGTCCTTACATATTTCCTTTACCCACCTTTGTCCACCACTCTGAGGAGTAGGCAGATTGAGGCCTTAGAGTGTCCTTACATATTTCCTTTACCTTTAAATGGCTCCAAAGCAGGAGCCGAAACGTCGAGTTTTCATAAATTCTGGACGCGGTTTAACCCGAGAACCAAGTATGTCTCATATATATATATATATATATATATATATATATATATATATATATATATATATATATATATATATATATATATATATATATATATATATATATATATATATATATATATATATATATATATATATATATATACCGATAACTCAAAAAATAAGGGATCGATTTTAATCAAATTTGGTGAATGCGTTCATTTTGCAAGTGGCTTGGATAAGTTCATTATCCTGCAAAATCGTACGAAAATTTTGGATTTTCTTTCGGTATTTTTTTATCTCCGGAAATAACAAAGCTATGGCAACCAAATTTGGTACGCAGGTTTATGTTATAAAAAGTATACTCCGTACTAAAATTTAGATCTCTAGGTTAAAAGGGAAAAAAGTAATATGAATTTAAAGAAAAAAAATTGGGCCCACTGATGACCACAGGAACGCACAAAACCAAAAATATTTTGTATGGATAACAAAATCTAGTATATATTACAGACACAGATTGAGTGTTCCGGCGCAAAAAGGTCAACAACTACCAGAAAAAATATATTGAAAATTTTATAGTTTTTCTTCTAAAAACGTCACAGTTACAATTTGAAACGGCAAAACTGACAAAGAATCTGAAACGATATAGATTATGTAGATAAAATGCGACAAGAAATGTTTTTTTACAAAACCTTAAGTTTCAGCTTCAACCGTCATTGTCCTTCATTTTACTAAAATATTTGCAGAAAATTCATTTCAAATAGATCCTTTCTCTGATGCTTTGGCAGTAGTTTTGGTATTAGAGTTTATAATTTGATAGTCTGTAATTTGTAGCGAATTTTCGTAGAAGAAATTCGCTTATGAGACCGCCACTTTTTATTTTTGAAAATATTTATTCAAATGGCTGCGAACTAGGTCCCCTAGAACCCGCGTTAGTTTCAGTTTTTATCTGTTTACATGTATACAGGGTGACGCATTTCTACGGTAAAGCTCAACATACCCGTTATTATACAAGATACAAGCAAAATATATGTTAATTTAAGGGTGTCTTGAGCTGCATCTTATTATATTATTTTTACAATCACAAGGTGGGCAATAAATCGTTGGTGTAATACACTTTTTTTTTAATCGAACACGCCTTATATTACTGCATTTTCCATCGAAAGATAGATTAGAGATTTTATTGTGAGTGGGCTATTCCAGTCCCACCACCGCGACCTTAGGTCTATTATGGCTCACGTTTAATTATTTAGAATTCACCCATTCCAGCTCCCTGAGGGAGTCGGTCTTTTCTTGAAGGTTAAAGTTTGTTTGGCAGGTGCACACTGCCATCTGAGTGAAGTCGCTTGCCCGTTTCGAAGCTCAAAGAGAGATAACCTCTCTCAGAGTTCGTCTGGACCCGACATCCGTCAGTGTTTGCCTCGAGGCGGTATCATGAAGTCCCGCTCTCGAGCAGCATCTAATCTCCAGTTGTAATCCACCCCTAGAGATCTCAGCTCCCCTCAGGCTCGTCTAAACCTGGCACCTAACAGTGTTAGACTCAAGGCAACATCCCATCGAGTCCCGCTCCCGAGCATCACCGCAGCGAGGCCGTCCGTCCGTTCCGAAGCACACAATGGGGGCCTCAAACTCCGGTTGTCTACCACTCATTAGAGATCAGAGCCCCCCGGGACGTCTGGACACACGACACACGCTAGGGCTCAATCCAGGGCGGTATCATCTGGAACCCCGCTCCCGAGTAACAACCAAGCGAGGCCAACTGTCAGTCTCTGAGGCCACAGTGGAGGAGTCAAACTCCGGGTGCATATCACTACCCAGAGATATCCGCCTCCCCCCAGCCTCACCTGCACCAGACCCCTGCCAGTGTTTCATTGACTCGAGGCGGTATCATGAAGTCCCGGCCTCGAGCAGCATCCAGGCGGGGTCGTTAGCCTGTATAGATGCTCACAAAGTAGGCCCAAGTCTCCAGGTGTATCCACCCCTACAGACCTCAGCCACATCCGGGTTCGTCCAGGCCCAACACTCGCCAGCGTTAGCTTAAATTCCACCCAACAAATCAAACTTCCGACAGGAGACGACACCTGCGAGGTGAAACTTTGTTTGACAGATGTACTGCCATCTGAGCGAAGTCGCTTGCCCGTCTCAAAACTCAAAGAGAGATAACCTCTCTCCGAGTTCGTCTGGATCAGATATCCCTCAGTGTTTGACTCGGGGCAGTATCATGAAGTCCCGCATCCGAGCATCATCCAAGTGAGGTCGTTTGTCCGTTTCGAAGCTCACAGAAAATGCCTCAACCCTTAGTTGTATTCCACCCCTAAAGATCTCAGCTCTCCTCCGGGTTCGTCTAGACCCGACACCCACCAGTGCTAGACTCAAGGCGACATCCCATCGAGCCCCGCTCCTGAGCATCGCACAAGCGAGGCCGTCCGTCCGTTCCGAAGCACACAGTGGGGGCCACAAACTCCGGGTGTTTGCCACTCATCAAAGTTGTCAACCCCCTCTGGGTCGTCTAGACACACGACATCCGCCAGCACTCAACCCAAGGCGGCACCCATCCCGAACCCCGCTCCCGAGTAACAACCATGCGAGGTCAATTGTCCATTTCTAAGCCCAGAGTGGAGGACTCAAAATCCGGGTGTACATCACTCCCCAGAGATATCCGCCTCCTTCCAGGCCCACCTGGACAAGACCCCCGCCAGTGTTTAATTCCAATTAGTCGCCTTTTACGACAGGCAGGAATTACCTTGGGCCTATTCTTTTAGTTAGTCCCCGGACCCACATCGAAAGATAAGGCATGTGTGTAAGAAAAAAAACAAACAGTTTTTTCGGGAACACTAAGTATACTTTCGAAAATTTTTTATACATTTTCCAACAATATAGTTACTTTTATGAAATATGACATATTGTTTCTACTATATAAGTTATACTGGTAACCAAATTTGATGCCTGCTTTCATTAAAAAAGGACATTATTTGCTAGTCAACACATTTTTATGAAAATTCACTACCGTATCGCACTTGCTGCGTCCACATTTTTTTATTACTGAAAAATGTCCGCCATTATGAATTCGCAATGACAGGCTGAAATCAATACAATGAAAAGTCACGTGAGATGTGGCCATAAACTTATTTATTTCTAAATGACCAATCAGAACTTCCTTTTCAACAGTTTAGTGAATGCGTGATCTACACAAAAACCAATAGAAAACAGTTTCTTTATTAGCTGAAGACGTACAATCATATTTCACAAGTATCTGCCAAATTGTCGAGTCGATGAAAAGTGAAAGTTTCAACTCGTGCAAAAAGGTTTCCATATCCTATCTATTTCCATTTCATATCTGGGAAATTAGGTATGAGATACAAGTTCTCTTCTAGGGTGAACATGTACTTTGGAGCTCAGATAATGAAAATGTTGATGAATATCCTAAAAGAATAGTTCTTTGATCTGTACATACATTTTGTTCCAACGAATGGAGATATATGTTCATCTTTCGGGAAATCAAGTAAAAATCCAGAATAAGAATTTCAGATTTCTTTGCTCATTTTCGTAATTCGCGTCTCAAAATGCCAATGCATGGAAATTTTCATGAAAATTGGACAGCCCAGAGAAATGTGCGATGCACGCCATTGGTAAAACAATGCCATATTGAACACATGCTAAGTTAAAAAGTGGTAATCATGAATGAAAACATCGTGGAAATTCGTGAGAAATGGTCAAATTCCTTGATATATACTTATTGCAACTATACACTGAGAACACACAGTCATTAGTTACCTAAATCGAGAAATATGCGGTAAATAATTCAACGGGTCCCAAGTGGCAATGAATAAACGACGAAGCACCGAACCAAGAATTTCAATTTATCTTTAAATTATTATCTCATTTCATTTTTTTTATATTTTTCCAAAAATTATGTTGAGGTTGCCTTGTTTGTCAGTCTTACATAGTAAGCTGCAATATTTTATCATTTTCAAAAAGTATGGATACAGCAACGGTAAATAAGTGTTGGAAAGGGTCTGGGTGCAGCAAGTATGTTAGGATAGAAAATTTTCATAAAAATATGTCAAATCTGATAGCTCAATAAATGTCCCATTAAGTTAGAATCTTCAATCTTGAGCCCTAGTAACACCTATGTAAACGCACCGTGGGTATTAAATTTAAAAAAATTACATAGTCAGCTTCGCGGATAACTACAAGTTGGTTTTAAAAAACCTTTCTTGTTGTTTACTGTTTGTAAAAACTGGATGGGTTGACTAAAACAAAACCATCCAAGCAATTAATAAGAAAAAATACCTGCCATACTTATAATTTGACAGGTACATTCCCTTTGTAAATAATTTTTTTTCAGAAAAACTTTTGTAACTTTAATGATGTAACACAATTTTTTTAAAGACACTTGCAGTATTTAGACCAAATTAGAATTTTTTAGCTCCATATAAAATATATATTTTTTCAAATAATCGCTAACTGGGGCTCTAAAACCGATCTCCAAGGTCCATTTAAATTTAAAGAATTAGTTTTAATAATATAATCTTACTAATAGTGTACAATCTGATGAAAATTCACTACTATAACGCACTTGCTGTGTCCCGAAATTATTTATTTATTTATATACTATAAAACTCCTTTCGATGACATAAAATACGTTAAAATTTGTTATACAGGTGTTTAAAATTCGTTACTCTATACCTTCCTCATGCAGAATACCCTGTATATTTTTTGATTACCATTTTTTTTAACTTTTATTACCTATTTAAATAAACAACTATTTTGCAAAAATTTGTTTATGAAAATTCGGTTCTATATAGCATTTTCTGCGTCGGTGCTTTTTTAAAGGCGAATTAAAACTAAAATTTTCAGTCACGCAGTTTTTATTATTTAGCAAATAAAAAAAATAGAAACCAAAAATACAAATTAATACACAAAGATACATTACAAATACATAAAAAATAAAAGTAAAGATAGCGTAAAGCATGCAAAACAGCAAAACCAATTAAAAAACATAGAAATAAAGATTAGCAAACAGTATCCTTATTTTTTATTAAATAAAAACATTTTTTTTTTTTATTATTGCAATAACAAAATAAAAATGCGAGTGAGTTACAAAATAAAAAACTTAACAGATAACATTCTAAACCATTTTAGTAACCCCGATTTTTGGGGTTAAGGAGTCGCGGGCCAAAGGACTCCAGGGGGCAAGCTGAGGAAGTGGAAATAACAACATAAACTCCCGATGAAGCTTTCCCCAAGACCGTCATGCGCGGTAAAAATCCGCATCCTGCACGAGGTGACCCTGCTAATAACTAAACATGACGGATCTAGACAAGGAGGTCGAACTAAACTCCCCCAATCTACGGTGTCACGTGACCCGTGCCTATGGATGGATGGCACCAGGGCGATGGTGTCGTGAACGGAACCTCTGGAGTACCAGGCAACCCTCCAGAGTAACCCGCCTTGCACCACACAGGGGGTTCTGATGGTGTGGACAGTATTTCCCCCATTCTCGTGGGAACAACATGAAGATTATAAATACATATAAAACCAAAACCAATGAGGCTCGAGGAGTGGCTCCGGCTACAGACTTGAGCCTTGAGTCTATCCCGGAAACGGAGACGAGCCAGGGTGCGGCAGCGGACTCTGGAGGTCCCACGACCGGCGTAGATACGGGGGATCAGGGGGTAGCTTCGGCCAGAGACCTGTCCCCGACACCCAAGCTGGAGGCTGGGTCCCACCGGAGGGCGGCGAGCTCCGCGGACTCCGGGGGCCCCTCCACCAGTGAGGACTCTACTGTTAGAGTAGAGGGACTGCCCCGGCAGTCCAAGCGTCTTTCCGGGGCGCAAAGAAAGAAGCGCCGGAGGGCGCAAAAAATGGCGGCCGGGACCTGGACGGTCGAGAAACCTGTAAAGGCGCAAGAGGGGAGTGCGGGTCAGAAGAGGACGCGCTCGAACTCTAGCACGCCCACTACAGACAGACGTTCCAAAAGGGCCAGGGTGCCTGTAAAGGTGCAAGAGGAGAGTGCGAGTCGGAAGACGCCGCGCTCTGGCTCTAGCACGCCTACTACATACAGACCTCCCAAAGGAACTAAGGCCGGAACACCGGCGCAGACTGGCTCTTACAGGGAGGCTGCGGAGGGCCTCGGGATGGCGGTGATTGACAGACGCCATCCTGAGGTCACGCTAGACCAGGGGAAGGCGGACCTGATCCAGGCTGCGGTGGTAGCTGCAGTGGACTCTCTTCAGGAAGGGGAGAGCCCGCCTCAGTTCCACCGGACGCGCCTGACGGGGGGCATCCTCTGGATAACCTGTGCCGGCCCGCAGTCGCGGGACTGGCTGCGGAAAACGATCGGGGGCCTCGGTCAGATTTGGGAGGGGGCGGACTTGACAGCCGTCGAGCCCAAGGAACTCCCAAAGAGACGCAAGGTCCTCGTACGGATCCCTGACACCGTCCCGCAGGAGACGGTGATCAGCAGACTTAAGATCCAGAACCCTGAACTGGGGACGCAACACTGGTCGGTTCTAAGCAGGAAGGCAGAGGAGAAAGGACAGACGCTCGCCTTCTCGATCGACCCGACATCTTTTTTTTTTTTTGTTCCCTCAGGGCTCGTCCGCGGCCTTGCCGCCCCGATAGCACCGCAACCCTTGGTTGATTGTGCATACCCCTAGTCTTACTCCACCCATTCCAAAATCACTGTGCCTTGAACTAGTCTGCACAGCGATTGGTAGGGTGAAGTTTTATATTGCTCTGTCTCCGGTCTAGAGTGACCGTGACCCGACATCTTACAGAGCCCTTGAAGGAACCTCCTTCAAGGCATTCTGGGGCATGGGAAGGGTTAGCTTCCGCCCACTGGGGAAGCAATTAAGGGTTAATGGGACTTAGGTTCCTTCAGGTCAACCTCCAACACAGTAGGGCAGCCACGGCCGGACTACTAATGGCTCTGAGGAACACGGATGTGGCCCTCATCCAGGAACCGTACTCCTACAAAGGAGAGATCAAGGGACTCGGCGGAGCTAATGGAAAGCTCATCTACAGCAGGTCCAGCGAGAATCCGAGGGCCTGCATTTTTGTCAGGGAAGGGATAGAGTTTCTCCCTCTAATGAATTTCTGTTCCAGGGACCTGGCAACGATCAAAATCCGATGTGGAGGAGCGGATGGGCTGAGGGACATTACTGTCGCGT
This sequence comes from Tillus elongatus, assembly GCA_964006375.1. Taxonomy (NCBI): domain Eukaryota; kingdom Metazoa; phylum Arthropoda; class Insecta; order Coleoptera; family Cleridae; genus Tillus; species Tillus elongatus. Next base: position 11,475,578 of record OZ023265.1, read on the forward strand.
CAGCCTATCTGCCAGGGGACAGCACGGACCCTCCTCCACCCAACGAATTGGAGCAGCTGATGGTGGGTAGCAGAGCAGGTGGATGGCAGACCATCATCGGCATGGATGCGAATGCGCACCATGAGTTGTGGGGTAGCTCGGACACAAACTCTAGGGGTGAGGCACTTTTACAATTCTTTATGAAATTTAATTTAGACATATTGAATAGAGGTAATAAACCGACATTCGTCACAACACGGCGTGAGGAAGTTTTAGACCTAACAGTTTCCACCCAGTTTCTGGGTGACTTTGTTAAAAGCTGGCCTGTGTCTGGGGAAGTGAGTAGCTCAGACCACAGATACATCCGGTTTGAAATCGCCAAAGTCGAAAGAGAAACGGTATGGTACCGGGACCCCCGCAAGGCGGACTGGGAAGCCTACAGGGCAGACCTAGCTGTGGAACTGCGGGGGGTTGAGAGGGCCATAAGGGATTCAATAGACCTCGAGATTGCAGCAGTCCAATTGCGAGACGCAATTACCTCGGCCTATAACGCCAACTGCCCCCTGAAAATGAGGGTGTCCACCAGGAACGTCCCATGGTGGAACGAGGACCTCAGGCAAAGGAGGACGCAGGTTCGTAAGCTGTTTAACGCGGCCAAAAGGTCGGGAGCATGGGATGAATATAGACAGGCCCTATCGACCTATAACAAAAGACTGAGGGACGCCAAGAAGGAGTCGTGGAGGAGGCACTGCGAAGAAGTGGAAAACACGTCCGAGAGTGCTCGACTACACAAGATCCTGTCTAAGGGCCCTCAGACTAACATAGGCTCCCTTAGAACACCCACGGGAGGCTTTACAAGCTCGGGGGAGGAAACTATGGAAATTTTACTCCAGACGCACTTCCCCGGCTGTAACATAATAAACCAATCACCTCCGGACTGGGAACACTCAGAAATAGAGGCGCCTTATAGGCGGGCATCTAGAGTAGACTGGACAGTCGCTAAAGAGGTGGTTACCTGGAGCAAAATCAGATGGGCCATTAACAGCTTTAAGCCATACAAATCGCCGGGATTTGATGGAATAATGCCCATCATGCTCCAACAGGGGATAGACATACTGGCGCCGGTGCTTACCCTCATTATGAGGGCCAGCCTGGCTCTGGGGTACATTCCGAGGGCATGGAGACTGGCCAGGGTTGTATTTATTCCTAAACCTGGGCGTCCAACAGACCAGGCAAAGTCCCTGAGGCCAATAAGTCTCATGTCCTTCTTGCTGAAAACAGTGGAAAAACTGCTCGACCGGCACATTAGGGGCGGTGTACTGGAAGCATATCCTCTACACTGCGGACAATATGCATACAGAGCAGGATTCTCAACAGAAACAGCACTGCACCAACTGGTGCTGAAACTGGAGAATACGCTGGAGAACAAGGAGGTGGCGCTGGGGGCCTTCCTAGACATAGAGGGGGCCTTTAGCAACACCTCGTTCGGATCGGTTCTGGCAGCTGCCCGGGAGCGTGGAATAGAGGAGACCTGCTGCAGGTGGATCGGTTCCATGCTCAGGGACAGGGCGGTGTTCACCTCACTCGCGGGAGGGACTCTGCTGGCGGGGGTCGCGGCGGGGTGTCCGCAGGGGAGCGTTCTGTCTCCCTTGCTCTGGTGTCTAGTCGTGGACGGCCTGCTGGGGAGGCTCTCGGGAGGGGGGTATGAGGTACAGGGCTATGCGGACGACATTGTCATCATAGTCCGAGGAAAGGTCACACAGGCAGTGTGGGAGCGTATGCAGACTGCACTGAAAGTGGTGGAAGGGTGGACGGTTGATCAAGGGCTCGGGGTGAGCCCCGAGAAAGCAACCGTCGTGCCGTTTACGAGGAGGAGGAAGTGTGAAAGCCACAGAACTCTCACTCTATACGGTAGGAGCGTTCCAATGGCCAGGGAGGTAAAATATCTTGGGGTCGTATTGGACTCTAAGCTAACCTGGAATAGTCACATTGGAAAAATACTGCGTAAGGCAGTCATGACCTTAGCCGTCACTAGGCGGCTATATGGAAAAACGTGGGGACTAAGACCTAGTATGGCCCACTGGCTGTACACAAGGGTGGTCAGACCATCGTTAACATATGCGGCACTGGTCTGGTGGCCTAAGGTGACACAATCCAGTGCCAAACAAAAACTAGGCAAGATCCAAAGGATGGCTTGCCTAGGCATCACAGGGGCCATGTCTTCAACCCCAACAGCCGCCATGGAGGTGTTGCTGGATCTACCCCCCCTACACTTCGTTATTATGGGAGAGGCCAGGCTAGGACTATACAGACTAGCCTGCAATGGTAGACTGAAGATCAACCCAGGCTTCGGGGGCCACTGCAAAATTCAGGAGATCGTGAAGGAACCCATGCTTGAAATGAGGTCAGACTTCGCGAGCCCGCGAATGTGCAGGGAAAACAACTTCACAGTGGAAATCCCTGATCGCGGGGCATGGCGGGAGGAGACACCGGGCATACCACGGGACGCGCTCGTCTGGTTCACGGACGGATCTGGCGGGGAGCGTGGGACGGGGGCAGGTGTTTACTCGGAAGGACCGAGGGTAAGTCACAGTATTTCCCTCGGAGCCCATGCAACGGTGTTTCAGGCCGAGATGTACGCCATCCTGCACTGTGTGCGGGAGAACAAGAGGAGGGGCTACACCAACAAGCGGATCCTCATAGCCACAGACAGCCAGGCAGCCCTTAAGGCACTAAGT